>JARKHS020015163.1:0-2500 GCA_030143305.2 Amblyomma americanum
AGCGTAGCCACGACTGAGCGGGCATCGAAAGGTACGCGACCGCATGCTTTCGAGCACGCAAAACCTTGTAGACACCTATGCACGCGTGCTGCAATCAGTACATTGGTGTCTAAATGAGCGATTTCGTTATTCTATTCTAACAGAGGAGTCAGCGTCGCTGTTCTCCTCGCTCAATGGTATTTGCCACTTGTTGATCACATTGCTTTCGCGCTGAGAGATACGCGACGGCGGGCTGCCGCTTTTTCGCTCCCTATATCTCCGGCCGGGCGTCGCGCCGCCACGAAGTTTTCTGCCGCGCGAACATCGTCTAAAAAAACGTCGCACGTATCCCGGGCTTTAGTCGGGCGCGCCCAGGCGGCCACCGACACTGGGGTCCCAAACTGCTGCTACTGCTGTTGCTGATAGGAAGAAAGAAAAGGAAAGTGCACAGGCCTGCCTACTGGCTCAAGCCGAGCCACGCTCGCTGCCGCGTGCTGAAAGTAGGAGAGTTAAAGGATAGGAGAGAAAAGATAGAATGAAAAGGCGCGCGCTATTATGCCCCGGGCCGATCCCTGAGGCAGTGCAATACCGGGCCGACCCGTGCCAGAGTGGTTCAAGCCAAGCACTCCGCCATATTCCATAAATAAGTTTAATATCTTGGATCTAAGGACCCGCAGCAGATATTAAAACTGGTATCAGATATCGGTATTCCCACGCGAATATGTGGGAATACCCGCGAATAGTGAATATTCCCGTGAATAGTGAGAATATGCGTGCCAAACTGGGGACCTCCACCTAGTGCTAGTAAGGATCGGTCCCTTAAGGCCTGATCCAAACGTACCTCCTGTCCTTTCCTAATAAATGTTTTCACCACCACCACCCTAACTTCAAGGCCTGTGACGCGTGTTTGGATTTGTTGCATAAGGGTGTTAAGTTGTTGTTGGATTTGCTGCTGCATTTGTTGTCGGAACTGGTGCATTCGCTGCTGGATTTGTCAGGGGAACTCAGCAAATTTCGCTCGAGCTTAGCATCAATTTATCCTCTAATTTGTTTTCTATGCGAGCCTCAAATTCCTCGAGGTAGTAAAGCTTTCGCTTTAATAGGTGGAAGCTCTTGCAGTAACCAGGCGGAGCAGCTTGAGCATCAGCCGCAGTGGCTAAGTGGTTAGAGCGCTCGGCTACTCAGTCGGAGTACTCGGGTTCGAACTCGGCCGCGGCGGCCGCGTTTCGATGGAGGTGAGACGCAAAGGCGCCCGTGTGCTGTGCGACGTCAGTGCACGTTAAAGGTCCCTATAGGTGGTCGAAATTATTCCGGAGCTCTTCACTACAGCACCTCTTTCTCACCTCCTTCTTTCACTGTCTCCTTTCTCTCTTCACTCACGGCACGGTTGAGGTGTCCACTGGGGAATGAGACAGTTACTGCGCAATTTTCTTTACTAAAAATTATTAATTTTTGGTCGTTTCAAACATGAGACACAGCTACGCTCTCCGCGAAGGCGATCGTTGGCGCATTACCAAGGCTGGAAAATGCTTGTGGACGACATCCACCTGCTTCCAATGTAGGCTTCGACTGTTTTACGTCAGGTAAGCGTACTCTGGGCTTATGTTTGTCTTAGACGTACCGTAGTCATCAATGGCTCGCAGCAATTAGACAGCATCGCTGTTTTGGAAGGAACGAAGAATCTCGGGTCTGTATAGTTATAACGATTCCATTTCGATTCCCTTACATTTTTCTTTTTTCGCTTAGTAGTAGTAATAATAGTAGTAGTAGTAGTAATGAACTTTATTTCACCGCAAAACTAAATGTTAAGGAGACTGGCGGTTTTCCGGACCAGGAGCAGTTAATACTCCAGTGCGGAAGGCCCCAGCCTCCAGAGACGGGGGGAGGATCAGAGTAATGGGGTGACTGAATGGCGACGAGAGAAGAGAAAGGGTAGCGCTCCAGGTTAGAATAGAGAGAGGGAGAGTCGGGGCAAGCCAGATCTACACGGAAGTGGTAGAGGAAGAGATGCGCCAGAGGGATGGGGACATTTGTTTGCACTTTATGCAGGACGTGGGATTGGGTGAGCGAGAACACTCGGGCCTAGTGCTTGAAGTCTGGCTCCATCGAGGGGGGGTCTCTGTTGATTCGAACACAGATGGGGAGGAAAATAAAGAGGGAGAGAGAAAGCTGTTGGCAATATTTTTACACATATAGCTTCATACAAAGGGCAGGAATCATGTTTAAAGTTAATTGTTTGCTCCATTTATGAGACTGACCGGAAACAAGCGATCCCCTCGCTCTGACCCACGCTCTGAGATGTTGTCACATAACCTTGGAGCTAAGTGTCCAGCTTTCGACTGACTCGTGGTGGGGGGGCATGGGTCTCCTTTTTTCCAGCCTTTGTGTAGTCCTGCCGACTTTTTTTAGTTTTCTCCGCCTCGGGTGTTAGAAAACATGTGAATTCGTAGTAAAAATCACAGTAAAATTTTCTAAACAATAGAGAAGAAATGTTCCGACCACCACTGACAAGAATAAAAAA